>JAZAYU010000384.1:0-32500 GCA_038501625.1 Corbicula japonica | reverse complement strand
TTTGATGACCATTCGAGCGTGTTCATGCTGTTTACAACAATAACGTTGCGACAGCTCTTGCATTATCCTGCTGTAGAACAACAGCAATGTGATGATCAATGACAAGGATGACGATTTCTGCACTATAATGGGCTGCATTTAAGTTATCCCGTATTGTTTTGAGTTCTCATTTGCCGTTATTAGAAATACCACCACAGATCATAACACTCGCAGCAATCTATCTCCTCGGCATTGCCAAACACGAACCGCTCTATCAACTCCGTAGACAATAATTTTGGAATATTCATAATTTATATATATGCACTTGTATAATGTGGCTATTAACATAATGCTTTCTGGTTCCTTAGTGTTTTTTTCAGTTCATGATTGGCTGCAGATTGGCTGATATTGTTGTTCTATGTAATAGCATGAATAGGAGAAGATGCTGGTAAGCTGTCATTATCTTTTGTTGGACAGTTGGAAAGGATTTGTTGTTGTTGTTTTTTTGTTGTTGTTATTTTGGTGGGGGGAGGGGGGTTGGTGTGTTTTTTAACAGGTAATCTTGCATTTTAAGTTTGACATAACATCATATGCTATTTATCGGTGCATTTTGTTGAGTGTCTTTTATTATAAAAAAAGTAAAAATATGTGACAATGGCTGCAAAACCCACGCCAATTGCGCAAAAATCACATGTTCAGTTTAGTGCATTTTAAAAAACTACAACATGTATTTGGTATAACTTGAAAAATTCACACTTATTAGATCAATATTGGTGCGCCCAAAGCACATTGAACAAACAAGGTGTTTTCCATAATTTCAAACAACGATCAGGTTTTTTTTTAAATCTTATCAAAAGTAAAACATGACATACATTCATATGCACATCTTATAATCAGTGTTACTTTACACGGATTAAAAAATAAATAGCAATACTCATGTTTCTCTTTCTTTTCAGAGTAAATTGAATTTAATAAAAAACATAAAAATATCAAGCCTTTGGACAAACACAACTGTAATATGTCACCTCATTTATGGTGATATGGAACTTTTCATTGCAATGGTATGGATAAAAAAAGATAATAATCAAACTCTCTTTAACGGCAAAACGCAGTTTAATTAAACTCTGTACAAACCAATGTTATCAATGGATCATGTTTAACGTGTGTAAATTGAACATACATGCTAAGTTCCCACTGCCGATCCGATCAACTCGATCATCCCCTTAATTTCCTGATTGAGCACGTGCTAGCTCGACTAAGGGCGTATACATGACTTCCTCTCGCGTTCTAGTCGATCACACACGACTCCTACACGATAATTCACGACTCCTTCAAATGTCAATCCGACAACCTTACCGATTTCCGCTCGATCATCCCGACGTTTATAAGGCCTCAGCTCGACCAATTGGACCTGTGCTCGATCGCTGCCAAATCTTTACGCGACCAGATCAAAATAGTCGTACCCGGGTCGTAGAAGGTAGTGTACCAAAACTGTTTGAATAACAACTTTCAACACTGTTGGTCATAATATATAAAAAGTCACTAGTTCGTGTATGGTCGAACAGCAATCGGGAAGTGATCGTGTGTGGTCGATTAGTAGTCTAGTTAATCTGGATACCAGTTTGAACGGAGGTCGAATTGATCGGGTTGCGATCGGATAGTACTCGAGTAGAAGTGGAGATGATCGGGTACAGATCGGGTAAAAGATGTCAATTCGGCCAAACAAGATCAACTCGATCTTCTACGTGACCAATACACGGTCGCTTCCCGGGCGCTTCTCCACCGCTTGGCTACTCGAGTTTTACTCGAATATTTTTGACATGTCAAAAAAACATTCGGGTAGGAAGCCCGAGTGATGCCGACCAAGGTAGACCTTCCCTACCATTCCCGATAACTTATACCGACCGAGCCAGACCAGTACCCGATTGCTTGATCGAGCTTGATCGAGTTGATAGGATCGGCAGTGAGAACTTAGCATAACATTTATTTGTGTAAAGATTGATCGAACTGCATTTTTCCGTTTGAGAGATGTTCATATTTTTCTTGTTTGTCTATGACGTATCAATGAACGAAAGTAGCAACACCTTAAATCATTTTGCAAGATCAGGCATTAAAAAACGTGTTACAATGCAAATCCATTTTTTTAAAACAAGATTTTGTGAAAATAGAAAAACATAATTTCTGCGATGGCGATGTCGTAATCCTGATTATATTTCAACTTCTCTTTATAATTATTACATCTATAATCCGCATAATAATAAAAACCAAGTTAACTTATTTCAAATACCGACATAGTTTATTCATGTATAATTTCTGTTGTTGTTTTTTTTTCATTCCTTACTAAATATGACATTTTGCTGTTTATAAATGACTATCAATTAAATGCAACTTCAAAGAGATTATCGGCTAATAGGGTATATGAGTGTTAATTCGGCTTTGCCATAAAAACGTTTGATCTACCTGATTGTGTGTAGGTGTCATTTTAGCTGGAGTAAATTGTTCCATGATGCAATAATTTCTGAAATTATTAAAAGTGATGACTAGAATACAGTGTATGTGACGTAGATAGCCTTAATTTAGAAACAAATATCAAATAATTCTCGTCATCGTATACATATAGTTTATGATAAATTCATTAATATTTGCAAATTTAAGATTAAATAAATTGCAATACTAAAAAATAAAGCATATGTTTACTTTTTGATAAAAAATTAACACTTAACAATGGTAAAAGTGGTTTTAGTTGAGGAAAATATTTTCATGGGAAGACGCCGACTATAGGCGTCGATTTGTAAAAGAAAAATATCCTGTCATACCTTGACAAGTATAAAATTAATTAAAGTTGTTTTTCCCTTTCAACATGTATCATTGTCCGAAAATCAATCAGTTTTAAGTTGAAAAACAAACAAACTTAACAAACAATTATAATATTATGATTTATCAGGCATAAGACGACGCCTCTTAATTGAATTTTATTTCTACGTCGTACGACGAAAAAGCGCGTTTTCTCCCATGACGTCATTTGCGCAATTGGCCTCATTTTTGGAGCCGACGTCAGAATATGTGGCACTCTCTGGGAAAAATGGTCCAAAATGCAATTTTTTGCCAAAATGAGATATCATTTTTAGGTACCTTGTTGACTTTGGAGTACACAAATTCATTTTTTTTTCCAAAAACTACTTATTTTAACTGAAAACCAGCATTTTTGGGGAAACCACCGTGAGTGTGAAAAAGCCTACTTTTGTCAAAGTATGTCCAAATAAATAGGTGCATTTATGTGACAACTATAAGGAATGCAGTATAATTTCAGTCTCTGTTTATTGCCCATGAAGAGTATTTATATATAAATCAAGTAACTTATTTTACAAAATGAAATACTAAAATTTCGGTTACCATGGCAACGGAACTGAAAAAACATATTTGACACTTTTTTCAGGTTACTGGTACCTAAAAGATAACATGTTATTGTTTTTTAATACACTCTATCTTTTAGGTCTGTTTATTGATATACCATACACAGAAATGTTGATTTTTGAAAATAAAGAATAAAAGATACATTTTGTTATCACTGCAGTTAACAAAATGACAAAAGCTTCATTAAAACTGATAAAATCATTTAGGTGAATTTCACAGTTGTTTTACCCAATAATCGTTACCGTGGTAATACTACCTGAATATTAATAACATATTCATACCGTTTGATCCTCTGAGTAATATCACAATATGTTACACAATTAGTACTAGTTCTATAGTTGCCATTGTAATATTTGTGTATTATTTTCTTCAAAGTGGTATGAGGTCATCACACCAACAACTACACAACTAAGAACACAAAGTAAATTACATTTTGTATGATTGCATTGTGATATAACAATATATGACACAGTTTTACTAAATGTTGCAAGATGTTTTTTTCCAAGCAGAGTGGAGGGGGAACTGAGTTTCATGATGTGGATAATTTTTGATAATAAAATAACTTACATTTATAGAGTTGACAATAGTTGACATACTATGCACACACAAAAAAATGAACTACATGTTTATGTTAGGTAAAGGTTCTAAATGTTTGAAAGACAAATTTTGCAACACTTGTCCAATAACAAATAATATATTGGTAGAAAAATCCATAAAAATTGATATTTCTATGTTTATATCTTATAACATCATTATATTATGATTCAGTTACCATGGCAACAAATTGAATGACAAATGAAATATTTTAAATTTATTCAGATTATAAATAATGCTTGCATAAATTAAATTATTATTATACACCTGTTTTGGCAGATCATTTTTATTACATATTGTTCAGCTAAACAAACAGTTAGCACTTCTACTTTTTGGGATATGATGCACTGAACAGGCTTTTGGTACAGATGGGTGGACATTCACTTTTTAACCACAGTTCACACACAATACGCCTACTTCTTCATTCTTCATACTGGTACCACATCCTTTGAGAATCAAGCCTAGAATAGGAAGCCTGTCAGGATTCAGAATGTTCAGAATTGGCACTTTTCTCAAGACACTGTTCCACTTTTGGGTTAGTTTCATTCCTGCAAACGGAAAGCACATCTGGCCTGTCTGATGTCATTCTAAAATAATTAAAATCAATGCAAAATATATAAAATATGCACGTGACAGTAAACATTTGTTCAGCCATGATATCCGTTTTATTATGCATTTAACATTAGTGTTAAGTGTAAATTATCAAGTCCAAAGCCAGTTGAATCAAATATATAATAAAAGGAAATGCTGTCCATAAAATTCAAAATGGAATTTCCGGAACTGATACCTCTTAAAGATTAATTTCTAAACATTACCTGTCTGTTTATAAATATATTGTTCAAGATAATTGAAACTACAAGCAAATGTGTAAAATACCATATTTCTATCATAGTATCATAGGAATTGTTACTTTGTTTGTTTGTTTGCAATTAGCATATACCAGTGTCGATAACATGATTTCATATTCAGCAATTAAATAATAAGATCATAAAAGCATAACCTTAGAATGACTATGATCTCAAGGAACAAACACATGTGAATAAAATTAAAACTTAATTTTTCCATTGTTACATACCTTATGACAGTGTTGCTGATGTTCTGCCCTGCACAGTTCTCCATGACTGTGTAAAACTGCATTTTACTTGCCATATCCAGGAAACTAAAATTGGCGGTGGAGTTATATCAAGCTGTATTGCCATTTAACCAACACTATAAAATTTCTCATCTATGAGAAATAATATCCCAGTAATGATTATTGCAAATGTAAGTTCATTATCTTAATATAACATAAATAATTTCTCTATAATTTATAAAGTTGTTTATTCATACAAAAGACCAGATGGCTTTCTATACAGTCTCGGTACAGCAGCACCCAAGGCAATGTTTTGAAGGTTAGTTTCAGCTTTATTTTTTCAGAATCAATACTATCTGAACATACATTTTCCATTCATTTAAATCTTCATTTTTTTAAATCCTTCTTATCATGGTTATTGCTGCCTCCTTTATCAGTAAAAAAAATGGGCTTTCAAACTCACTGTCCGAAAATTAGACAATCTCTGACAATTTTGAAAATGTCATGATTTGAAAGTTCCTTTATTACATTCAGGATTACAGTGTAAAAGAAACTCATCTGGCACCTAATTAAGAAAAGAAGAATGGCTGCTGTCAATGCTTACGACGAAGATGCATAAATTAGATTGTTTATTATATCAAAAAATATTTGTAAACAATCAACTGTTTAACAAGCCTCACTTAACCGACATTTAAGGTCTTAAAATGTTGGTTTTGAACTTCAAATATCTCGACTGTTTCGTATATCAAAATAAGGGACGTAATAATTGTGTAGAAAAATAGTAAACGAGATTATTTTAAATAAAGATTTCGGTAACAGGTTCAAACGTACATTTTGTCATACGCACTTGGATTATAACACTGTAAGTATCTATAAGTATCATTTAATACTGGCAATTAGGAAAAGTTAATGCGATTTACAAGTGCGTGTCGCGAAGTTGACGTCATTCTACTCGAAATGACGTTTGCCGAATTTGGCCCAAAAGTCTCAGAGAGTGACACATGTATGCATATCAGGAATCGCCAACCTCACATAACACAGCCTCCCTACGCAGCGAAAAAGAAGAGAGGAAGAGAGAGAGCATGTTTGCTATTAGTATGTCAATTCAAATAGGACGCCACAAACAATTAACGAAAAAGTGAACATTCGATACCGTAATGGAACGGTCATTGGAAAAACAAATTGCCACTGGGGTGGGGTGGGGGTTAAAACATGTTCTAGGGTGCACCAATCCCAACCTTGCCCCAGTATTAACCCAGACCTAATGTTTACATTGCATTAAACAGACGTGCATGGCAGTAAAATAAACATGTACGATGTGACAGTGTAATTATTGACTATTCGGTTAGCTGATTTAGATTACGTTTGACATATTTTTGCAACTTTATAACATAATGCATAAATGACAGCTTCCTTGATCAAAGTTAAGCCTTTAGTTCTATTTGTGTTGAATGAGGGGATAATTCCAAAAAAAGCTCATACAAAATTTGCATCATTTTGTTTGGCTGAAAACTGAAAACTGAAATCAGCACATCAGTAACCTTTTAAGTGATTAATCTCTCTCTTAAACGCTTTTGATCATTTATATAATGATATAAAGTTGTCATCATTAAAATTCACTTACATGTATTACAAGAAATAATTTATTTTTTTAATTTTATGTTAATCTTGTTGGGTTTCATAATAAAAACTCATGGACATACATCACAATGTCAAGGCCACATTTCGAGTTCTAAGTTCACGATTTGTGTAAATTTCTGGTTTCTGATACATAACTTTGCAACTGACTGATAGGACAGTATTGTGTCTCAAACAATACCTATTGACTTGTTTAGTTTCATGTTTTACTCAGACTTCAGTAATGATACATCAGCAGCTCTTATCCCATCCCAATCTGACAAAAATATTAAAACAAGCCGGTGATCACTACATTCCTTTCCAAAAAATTCCATCAAGGGAATTAAGTCATGGATAAGTAGTCAGGAGTGGTGTTGCCTGATTGAATTGCTCCTTTTTAAAAAAATGTTTTGGTTTTGTTTATGGTATTAATTAATCTGTGTTAAATTTTGTAGTCTGTCTAAAGACACGCAATCAAAATGTGCTGAAAGTATGAGGAAGAGAGGGGCAATAGGTGCAAAGCTGCTGTCAACCTTATACCAAGAACTGGACTGGAGTAAATCTCAAAGCATGAAGAATAAACCATCGTGCCTAGATTATAAATGCATGTTATTCAGGTAAAGAGAAAAAGTCAGAAAGAGAACTGGAAATATTACTAAAATTGAAAGTGCCTCTAGCTTGGAGCGAACCCGCACTAAAAAGAAAGTTTGGCATGAAAAAAACTTGAGACCAGTATGAGCTATCAACACCAACTTTTTTGTAGGGAGACTGTGACGGGAAAGAAGACTGTAAAAGAAGATAACTCGTTAAGTTTTGTAACACATAGACACTTATTTATAGTGACTTCAACTAGTAACAAAACCTACAAAGCATACAATTCAAACATGTTTCTTAACATAATGAGCAGATGAACACTATAGTTTTAAGGAAAAATATCAAGAAAGAAATAAAAAACAATCACTTTTTATAATATCATTATGTTTAAAACAAAACTTAATATTGATTGTCAGGATTTAATTTCCAGAACTCTACCTTCAAACTTTAAAGCTGAATTATTAATTTTTCACATTTTTTACATGACCACTATTTTGAATCATAATAAACATACTTCATTAAAAGTAATGGTTTCCATGACAACACTTTTTTGTTTTAATACAGAAAGCGAACTTTTTTTTAACACCTTTAAGTTGAATTGTCTGTGACTCTAAATTTGACACTAAACTATATTAAAATGTCTTATTTTGTTAAGATTTTTTTTCATATTGGTTTTCATGACAACCACTTTTGTTAATAAATTTTGAAAAAAAAATCCTACACATTTATCATTTAATATTTATAAACAAACATATTGAATTTTTCCATTGTGTCTCCCACTAAAATGAATACTTTGAACATGTTTGAAAATGGTTAGTAAATTCCTTTGAAAGTTTGAAAGCCACTGAAAACAACAAAATGTGAAAATATTGCAGGCTCGGTTTGATTGAACCTGATCATTGACAGTAAAACGGAAACGCATACAACTTCTCATAACGCCTTGCGCCGAGTTGAACGCAATATTTATAAGAGTAAACAGTACAATGTAGATCCAGATGTGTGTTAAAATTTCCAGTATCCCTCCGTGTTTCTGTTAATTTGAGTTACAGCAAGGTGATCAGAACAATAACCCGTGGCAATTCTTTCGTCAACAATTTATAGTTTCAAGTAAAAGTCTGTTACGTTTTCTCATCGGTATCGTATGCACTCCCGTATTTAATTAATTTAGCATTACTTATTTGGCTTTGTTCATATTATTGTTATTTTCATAGTCTAACATTGGGGTAAGTACAAAATTACAGGCCACTATCACCTGTATTTGTTTTCTGAGTCCTTATTGTTCCGAGTTGTTTTAAAAGTAAATCATATCTACTCAGCTCTATTAGTACTCTATTAGTACTGGGAGATATGAATTGTTCGTCACTCCATTCAGCGTTCTTAGATGAACACTACACAATTTGTGTGTGATGTAAATATCCGGCAAGCATATGATGTTGCACTGCAATTGTCTTAGAAAGAGAAGAAACTGTTCCTTCTTTTCTGTACAATTGCTGATCTTTTCCTGGTGTTATCAATTTCAATTACCTTTCTTGATAGTAATATGCCAATTTCAAACTATGCAGAACATCAACAATTTTGGGTGGCATAAGCATATTTGAACTTAGTTTCGGCACGTAACGCATACCGCACCGTACTCCGTACTTCAGATTACTGTAGGAAGTCGATTGACGACGTCACTGATAACGTCCAGACGGGCTGAACTAATGTGAACTATACTTTAATTGACGGATGCTGATGGCATATACTATGCCTGTCTCTTTCACGTTTGCTAGGCGCTTCCGCCGTATTTGCGTAAGGTCATATGTACACATTCAATTCTGAGAACACAAGTTGATCACATAACTTGTTAAGGTAACGGGACACCGTGCCCCGGTGTTTACGTTTCGTCATAATGTAAAAAATCTTAAAAATATTAGACTTCACAATTATTTTGTCTGCAAATGCATCATTTAAATTACTTATATTATTTTTTCCAAAGGTTTGTGTTTAACAGAAACTGGAAAGAGAGTAGATGTCATAAATTCTATTACTATTATATGTTTAGACTCGCTCCATGTCCAAAATTCGATACACGTTGTTAACCTATTTTATATTAAAACGTATAGTTGTTTTAAGTATGGTTGCACCGTGAATGGCCTAAATAACAATACGTGCATGTTTTTAAACAGAAAGTACGACACATATTTATTAGCATTTCTAAAGGATTAACACAGAGATCGCGTTAATTAGTATGTTATAATGGTGCAATAATTTATTTAACAATTGAATTGCCCGAAAATGTTAACCTTATCGGATTATGCAAATGTTGAACAACGAAGTGGATTTTATACATGTAACTTAATAACTAAACATGCACAAACTTGATGAAAGAAAGTGCCTGGTGGTTAACATTTGAATGTTATCAGAAAATATTTGTGCAAATGACATGATCTACCTTAAGTTGATATAGTTATCTATATAAACAAATACTCGTAGATAATAAAAACAATATATATATGCAATGCTGCACTTACAAATATCAAGAGATATAATTAATAAATAGCGTGCTGTCACAAATCAATAGGACTTGCAATCGTTTATAAAAAAAATAGTGTTCTGAAGGTAAGTATTGATGTTGTGTGTTAAGTAATATAAACATGTAATTTCATTAAACAATATTGATCAAGCTTATTAAATATTCGAATTGTAAGTCAACTAATCTAAATTCACTTCATAGGATGGTTAAGGTTTTTAGATGTTTCATAACTTAGAGTTTTGACCCCCATCCTAAAATAAGAGCTCTTCCTATCGTCGTAGACAAGTATATTTACAAAGTTCCCTTCTGACATTATTCTCTTCTAATTGGTATCGGCAGTTTGTCGACAGAAAGCCTTTTGTAATTCACACAAGTGATTTTTAAATTCGTTCCGCATTGTTATAGATTTTCCAAGAAGTCTTTCATAGAACATTAATTTCATAAATGATAGTGCCTCTAGCTGGGAGCGAACCCGCACCGTCACGGCGACAGCGCCTAGCCCTGCAATGCCTGCGACGCAACCAATTGAGCTAACCGGGACAACCCCAAAAAAGGTTAATCGGATAGCCCTGATATACGTAACAACCACTGCATGACATCGGTAACGGGTTTTGTTACTGATAACAGTACTGACTATGTACGGGGAGACTTTTTACGGCCGCCACACTGCAAAAGTTATCATTCTCCTTTTCTATAAACCCGATGAACAAAGTTTTTAAAGTCCTTGATGCTTCTTCTCTATCAAAAAACTGTTACTTATATCTGTGATATCGTCTGTATGATGTTGTTTCCTTCTATAAGCTCATCATACAGTTACAGTTTGTTTTCAAGACGATTATTTTAAAAGGAAACATTCTCCTACTTGCACTCATTTTGTTACCGTGCTATGTACCTGTACGTACAAATCGTTATTGGCTAAATACTTGATTAGTACCTGCTTAAGTGCTTGTTCAGTGACCTTTAGCTACAACTTCACGATATTTTCTTCATTATGTCTTATCTTTTCTGTCTGAGCATCACTGTTTCTATGTGGGATATAGTGTGACGCTAAAGCTCTAACTGTCTACCTGTGAGATGTTTTGTGTTTTCTTACAAACCCGTTTCGTGCTGCTCAAGCGTCCAGCTGTCTCTGAGAGTTTACGTACAGTTTTGTATGTCTGCTGGTAGTGACTGAAAGCATTTGAACGATGTATGTTCATTAAAATTTGCTTGTTTAAACGTTATACATAAAGTTAGAGAAATCTCCAATCTAACATGTATCGCTTTGAGATTTTATTAACGCTAAAACACTTAACATACATAATGTATATTATGTCCTTGTACGACATCTTGTCCTACTTTTAAATTTATTTAAGAATTAAACACTCGGTAATTTTCCTAAACTGTCGAATTTATTGGGGATTAGAGATGAGGAAACCACAACTATTACTTGTGCAACAGCTGAAAAAAAAGTGATGCAAATGAGGTCCGATGCTAAATCTGTAAGAGAAGTAGATGATCAGTTTGTACGATAATTAACATTTATGCTGTATATACACGATGTTCACGTGCTTCTGTACTTATAACAGTACTCTAGCTTTCATGTGATAGGCATATTTTAGGAGGCCCATCTTGTTGTTAAACCGTCTATGATAAAAGCAATAAAATTAAATTTTCACCATCACTGTTTTCATATTATTAAGTAACGATAAAGCTCGTCTCTACTGTTGTTTAACTGTTACAAAGGAAATATGACACCATTATAGGTTGACCGAGGTAAATTGGCGATGTTTACAATTATTAATAGAATGTAAATACTGGTTTAGGCAATGTTAGGACTTACCAGCATTATTTTGCAGGATCATATTTTATCGCCTCGATAGCGCAGTGGTTAACGCGTTCGGTTTGCAATGACATATCTTTTTTTCGACACGGGTTCGAATCATTCACGAAATTCAGAGATATATTTCGATTTCTTTGTTTTAAGTTTTATTGCAATTATTTCGTATCTTGTATGTTTTGCTTCAATTTATTTTATCACATCGATTATCTCGGGGATCTCGATGAAATAATTATGTGTACACAGTTTAAAAAAGTTATTGAAAAACATGTTTCGAACCTACAACCTATCGTACCGTTTCTTAAATTGCATTTTAACGTATTTTTATTGACGGCGTTTGACGGCGTCTTAGACCACTCGGCTAATGGGGCGAGTGTTGGGAGCTTTGTATTAAACAACGATTATTATATATGTCCATTGTTTACATGCAACGCCAATGTAAACACGCCAATGTAAACATTGCCAAATAACCTCTGTCCAATAATAGTTTGTATTGTTTTAAATTTGCATTCGTTTTTAAATTCATAATCTATCACAGCGATAGATTTAGGAGTCTGGAAGGAAAGCGCTATTGGTAACTGTAAAACAGCTGTTACTGTATTTATTGAATCGTTGCATTTGAGGCCCAACTGCTAAATATGTAAGTGTAATAGATTATGAATTTACAACTAATCGTAAATTTAGAAATGAACTAGAAATGTGTCCACGGATGCCCCCGCTATGCATCGTTTTCAGATACTAAAGTGCAATGATGGGGATAATAGCATTTCAAAGACAGTGATGTTCGAGTAATTATAGGAATATGCATAAACTTGATGATCAAGTAAATTATTGGTATTTGTTGCACTGTTGTCTTCTCATTTCGTAATGTCTGCGAAGAAGTTGGTGTAATGCAATGGAATGCCATAGTGAACATTTGTGCCAAGTTATTTTGAAATCCCTTCCTTCATAAAGAAGTTATAGCCCGAACAAGTCAATTCAAGTTTTAGTAACTGTGATCTTGACCTTGGACTTACAGGCATGGGTAATGTACGCAACACACCGCCTTGTTATGGTGAACACTTGTGCCAAGTTATCAAGTTATTTTAAAAACCCTCCATTCAAAACAAAGTTATAGCCCGGACAAGGAAATTCTAATTTTAGTAACAGTGACTTTGACCTTGGACCTACAGGCATGGACATGGTAAACCACTCACAACCTTGTCATGGTGAACATTTCTGCCAAGTTATTTTGTAATTTCTCTATTCCTAACGTAGTTACAACCCTGACAAGAAAATTCTATTTTAGTAACAGTGACCTTGAGCTTGGAACTACAGGCATGGGCATGGTACGGGACACAACCATGTTGTCATGATGAACATTTGTGTCAAGTTATTTTGAAATCAATCTATTCCTAACAAAGTAACAGCCCGGACAAGATAATTTTATTTTAGTAACAATGACCTTGACCTACAGACAAGGGCATGGTACGCGGTACACCGCCATGTCATGGTGAACACTTGTGCCAAGTTATTTTGAAATCCCTCCATTTATAATGAAGTTACAGCCCAGACAAGAAAATAAATTATATTTTTAGTAATAGTGACCTTCACCTTGGACCTTCAGGCTTTGGTATTGTGCGGACAAACTGCCTTGTCACATTGAACATTTGTGCAAAGTTATTTTGAAATCCCTCCATTAATAAAAAAATAACACCCCGGACAAGAGAATTCTATTTTTAGTAACAGTGGCCTTGACCTTTGACCTACAGGCATGGGCATGGTACGTGATACACCGCCCTGCCATGGTGAACATTTGTGTCAAGTTATTTTGAAATCCCTCCATTTATAATGAAGTTACAGCCCAGACAATAAAATTCTATTTTAAGTAACAGTGACATTGACCTTAAACCTTCAGGCTTTCGTATTGTGCGGAACTGCCTTGTCATAGTGAACATTTGTGCAAAGTTATTTTGAAATCCCTTTATTCATAACAAAGTAACAGCCCGGACAAGAGAATTCTATTTTTAGTAACAGTGACCTTGACCTTTGACCTACAGCAAGGGCATGGTACACGACACATCGCCTTGTCATGGTGAACATTTGTGCCAAGTTATTTTGAAATCCTTTTATTCATAACAAAGTAACAGCCCAGACAAGAAAATTCTATTTTTAGTAACAGTGACCTTGACCTTCGACCTAAAGGCTTGGGCATGTACGTGACATACCGTCTTGATAGGGTGAACAATTACATGTATACTAAGTTATTTAAAAATCCAATAAGAAATAACAAAAGTTACAGAGCGGACAAGATTTTGCAAGACAATTCTATTTTTAGTAACAGTGACCTTGACCTTGGACCTACAGGCATGGGAATTGTCATGACAGACCGCCTTGTGCAAAGTTATTTTTGAAATCCCTCCATTCCAAACGAAATTAAAGGCAAAGTGTATATTTTTCTTAACACCAAATGTAAGTGAAAAAGGGGCATAATTTGAAAAATATTGGAATCAGGGTTATGGGTCTTGTCGGTTATGATGTAGATTTTGATGGTGAAAATATATTTCAAGTTTCAAGGCAGTATCTCAACTAGTTTTAAAGTTATGGCATATTTTGCTTAACACAAAATATAAGAAACAATATATATTCCTATTAAAACTAATGTAAATGGAAGTATCAAAGGGCCATAGATTCTGAACGGAACATGTAAGAGCGAAACCCCACCTTCATGCACAACAACATATCAGGCCGAGCATTGTGGTACAGTTTCATCAATCCCCAGCAGAGGTGTAGGAGGAGTTGCGTTCACAAGATATATTCCTTTTAAAACTAATGTTAATGAAATTATCAAATGGCCATAATTTCTGAACGGAACATGTAAAAGCAAAACCCCATCTTTTTGCACAACAACATATCACTAATCAGGCCAAGCATTGTGGTAAAGTTTCATTAAATTCCCACCAGTAGTGTAGGAGGAGTTGCGTTCACGAGATATACTCCTATTAAAACTAATGTAAATGGAAGTATCAAAGGGCCATAACTTCTGAACGGAACATGTAAGAGAGAAACCCCACCTTCATGCACAACAACGTATCAGGCCAAGCATTGTAGTCAAGTTTCATTAAATTCCCGCCAGTAGTGTAGGAGGAGTTGCGTTCACGAGAATACCGGACGGACGAACGGACGGATAGGAGCAACTCTTAATGCCTGTCGCCATTTCATGGCGGGGGCATAAAAACGTTCATTACTCATTATGTAGAAATATTTTAACAGTAATGGAAATTACCGTTATGTTCAGTTAATAATTTGTTAACATTATCTATATAATTCTGGTGAATTTATATGCGTATGTCTTTTCACAATCACACGGGTCTCAAATCATCCCCCAGTGAATGACGGCTTGATGTACTGTTATTCATGTACGTACAGTTGCACATGAAAAGCGTATATAATTATACAATATAAATTGAGAAGGCTGTACCTTTCTCTTCAAAGAATTCAAACTTGCAACCGCAATACGTTGCAGTTCAGTGTGATAAATTGGGATTGTCTTATGATGTTTTTGTGAAATCATAGAGTACAGTTTTAGGTAGGGTACTTTTCCCTTTGTAGTACTACCTTTACGGTATACATATATACAATGTAATTTGAAACTTGAGCATGTTATAGGTCGACCGAGGTAAATTGGCGATGTTTACAATTATAAATAGAATGTTAATACTGGTTTAGGCAAATTTAGGACTTACCAATATTATTTTGCCGGATTACAGCATATCGCATCGATAGCGCAGTGGTTAACGCGTACGGTTAGCAATGACATAATTATATTTTTTCGACACGGGTTCGAATCATTCACGGAATTCAGAGATATATTTCGATTTCTATGGTTTAAGTTTTATTGCAATTATTTCGTATCTTATAATTTTTGCTTCAATTTCTTTTATCACATCGATTATCTCGAGGATCTCGTGGAAATATTAAATGTGTAAACAGTTAAAAAAAGTTATTAAAAAACATGTTTCGAACATACAACCTATCGTACCATTTTACCATTGCATTTCAACGTACTTTTATTGACTGCGTCTTAGACCACTCGGCTAATGGGGCGAGTGCTGGGAGCGTTACGCTTTGTATTAAACAACGATTATTATATATGTCCATTGTTTACATGCAACGCCAATGTAAAAACGCCAATGTAAACATTGCCAAATTATTATTGGACCAAGGTAATTTGGCAATGTTTACATTGGCGTGTTTACATTGGCGTTACATCATAACAATGAATTAATATTTTAATCGTTGTTTTATACAAAGCGTGAAGCACCCAATACTTGTCCCATTAGCCGAGTGGTCTAAGACTCAGTCAAAATGTAATGAAATTGTAGCACGCTGTTAATGGTTGCAGCTTCGAAACTTGTTTTTTTTTAACTTTTATTTTTATTACACAATAATTATTTCCGCGATAAAATAAATTGATGCAAAAAATATAAATAAATATGAAATAACTGCGATCAAACTTAAAAAAATATATATCTAAAATATTTCCTCAAACGCTGTGTGTGTCGCGGTACGAATCTAGTCACTATCTGGGGAGAAGATGTGTAAGCGGCCCGGATAGCTCAGTCGGGAGAGCACTCGCCCTGTAAGCGAGGGGTCCCGGGTTCGAGTCCCGGTCTGGCTGCACATTCTTTCTCACCCTGTGACATTTGGCGCCCAACGGTCAGTATGAATCGAACCTGTGCCGAAAAAACAGTTAGGCCTATGCCAGCCGGACGCGTTAACCACTGTGCTATCAAGGAGGTGTGATGTACGTTTGCAAAATATTAATTTAAACGTGTAAATTTGTCTTAACCCGTGTTTACATTCTATTAATAATTGTAAACATCGCCAATTTACCTCGGTCGACCTATACCTCTGTCCAATAATACAGCTAAGCCTGCGATTCGGTTCCGTGTAAAATCGGTTTTGATCGGCGTGACACGCACGCAAAACGCTTCACGGTACACGCTGAGCGGTTCACGTTTCACGATGCACGCTTTAGCGCTTCACGGTTAGAACCGTGTGACTAATCAAATCACAGAGCGGTTAAACCGTGAACCGTGCGACCAATCAAATCGCAGACGGATTGTAACGAGGTTGAGATAACAGTGTCGCTGTTATGCACCACACACGCACCTTGTACATCAGTTCTAACCCTGTACAGAGAAATTTATTAAAACCAGATCACGAAAACCATGTCTAACTTAAGCGGTTCATAGCCTAGGAACTTTATTTCCTTTGAAATAATTCTGATGGAAAGAAATTACCGGTAATAAAGTATTTAAAAGGTATATTACAGGGCCGCTAAAAAATAAACCCTAGTGGTTCATATTCAATTAATTTAATTGTCATTTGAAATAGATCTGATGCGAAAAATTACCCGTAATAAACAATTACTTAATATTTTAAAGTGCATAAAATAGACCATTGTTTTGGACCGTGTTCTGTGTTTTATATACAGTACTGAGTACATTTGTGTACGCTGATCTGGGTTTTACTCATGCTGTAGATCAGCGTACACTAAATAAAAGGTGCTTCCTGATTGGTTAAAAAAAAAGTTAGGGGAAACCCGTAAGACTCTATAGAAACATTAGCTGATTGGCCAATATAGCTAAAGAAAAAATAAAACTCATTCTAAAAAATAGAAATTGTGTATTTCTGCAGCTGTTGGAACCAAAAATCATTATCCAAAACATTTTGGATGAGAAAAAAATTACTTTTAAAATAATGCCTATAAACAGGTTAGCCACAAGTAAATTTAGTCAATAGGCAAGGGTGGCAGTCTTCAAAGTGAAATTTGAGGTAGAAACCTACGGTCATGGTGGTATTTCATCTATGTTTTTATGTAGATTTATATTCAAACTTCATCAGAAGACCATGCCTGATATTGTCTACGAATAAATAAATCAAGGAGACTCCCAAGACTCTATATAGAACATATAGGGAAACGCAATAGTGTACGCTGACCTGTAGCATGTAAAAAAACGTGTAGAATATTTTGATGATCGGCGATGAATCAAAACTGATGGTGAGTCTTTATGTTGTATTTTACAATTAAAACACTGTCAGCAACTTGGAAAACTGTATAAACGGTTGCTGTCTTGCCTGATAATTGGAAGTTTTTATTATTGTAATGAGTTTTCGCAATCGTGTGCTCAACTGGCCGGTTGCACAGCCACCTGATTAGAGGTTCTTTTCTGGCCAGTATGTCAGGTTTGGTCAATTTTAGCTAATAAATGGGTGATCTGTATTATGAGATGCAACTGTAATCACCCAGAACACAAAATATCCTTGTTTTTGAAAAAAAAACATTTGAGAAAAGAAAGCTCAGTATCATCAAAGCGCTTGAATACAGATAGCAGACGATAGCTTTCAAGAAATAACAGATGCTGGTTTATCTAAAACTCTAAACCAAAACGTATTCCAAAAAAAAATAATGTGCATTTAATCAGGTGGGAATCGTTGAGGAAAAATCTTACCTTAAATATGATATCTACTTAAAAAATTATAAAATGATTTCTTAAAATGACATCTAAATCAACACCCCACCCACCAAATAATCTGGGGTAAGACCAAAACCGCACCACAAGAGTACTACGTGAAAATTGTTAGACTCAAATATTACTTAAAGATCTTTTAATGCTTAAAATCACTTGTTTAATAGCTAGTTAGATGGATAATAATTGCACCTTCTTTATTGTTCATTCAGCAGTGATGAAATAAGAAAACATCAGTATCAAGGAAGCTATGTAAAAATCTATAGAACAAAATAAACACTTATTGGATGTAAGATCTCAATGACTCCCATTATTTAAGATATTTAATTATTGATCTACTTTTTTATAACCTAAATTATCAAGTTTACCATTAATTAGCTGGTAAACTACCTGGCCTGAGCATTGGACCAAATCTACTGAAATTTAGTTCTGTTGAAAACCACACCGATTTTACCCGTAAACTGACATTATCCAAGGGCTTGCATGTATGACGTTATTTTGTAAATATATGGTGACTTTATAATAACATTGAAAATTCAAGTTCGGTCTGTGAATAAAATAGATGTAGAGAATAAGTTATGGAACTGGCCCAGCATAGGTAACCTGACTCTACTGTTAATATAACAAGGAAAACAGATCACAGAAAAATGCATCATCCACTTGCACATCAATTTGGAAGACAAAATCATAACTTACCAATCAAATGTTGATTGTTGTTGATAGATCCTTTTGTTAATCTTTCCTGTGAAACCAGTAAGGAAACATAAATTTGCTATGAGTGGAGAAAATCCAAATCTGTTATCAAATTTTATGGAAGTTTTTAGTCTAGCCAGGTTAAAAAACATTAAAATTGGCGTAAAATTGAATATTAGCAAAACATCTGTATCTTTTTCTACATTCTATGTGTGATTTAAATAAAAATCAGGTAAATAAAATGTTGACCATCAAAACAAGTAACCTTATTTGCATCATTTTGGAATAGAGCAGATTCTGCAGACAAGAATGTGAAAACCTCAGTGTAATTAATAATTTCATTAATTATAATAAATGAATAATTACAGAAATTATCCATTTTGAATTAAAATTTGAAATTGAATTGAAAATATACATGTTAAGAGTCAGTGTTTTAATAATCTGAGGTAAATCAGAAAGACTCCAGTTGTAAATCTGTAAAAGTAATTATTAGGTTTGGTATTTCCTAAATTATTTTTACATAAAATTCCATATTTCCTGAGGTTTGAATATGTCTTACTATATTATATTCCACTTTTATACAATCAAAGAATTCAATTAAAAATAGCTTGCAGTACAGCAAATTTTAATTGAAGTAATTTATTGAAAAGTTTCTTAACCTCTCTGAAGCTTTGATGCTGCTTTGTTACCAAGAAATTGCTATGTTGAAGCTCATACTTGAACTTTTTTAAGACATGGACAAGGTAAATAATAAGAGTAACATATTTCTAAAGTAAGGCACTTTCTGGTGCAAAAAACATGGGCATCCTTTGTTGATTTCAAAATAATTTAAGGAAAAAGAGTCGATCCAGATCAGCAAGCACATCCATGCCATCTGATCAGGATCTACTCTGTTCTCTTTCATGTAGGTTCATAAGGTTATTTCTGACCAAGTTGTGACCAGTGCTAATCCATTTCAGATGGCACAGTTGTGCCAGATGATCTGGATCTACACTGGTTGCACATGTGTAGAATGTGTATATACTAACGGTATTGAGTAAAGGCTTAAGAAGTGGGCCTTAAATAATTCCCCCTCCCAAAAAACAAACAAAAAACTGGATTCAGAATGGTAATTCCTTTACCTGGGAGCAAACCTGCACCCAAAAGATAATATGCTGGACCATGGTTAATTAAATTTACCACAAGACTCCGAAGTAGTGGTTTGCAAAGGGTTCTTAAAAAATCAGGACATGCATGCACATAATTATAATGAATTTAATTACATGACAAAATGATACTATAAATCAGTTCTGCAGGAAATTTGCTTCAGTAATAAAATCTCTTTTGATCTGTTAACTAGGTCTCATTCTATCCCATTTGTAACCAGTGTAGTGCCTGATCAGCCTTGTAGTCACATCAGGATCTACTCTGATTGTTAGATTTATAATTTCATTTCTGATAATGTGTCTGAATTAAATTATTTTCATATTATAAAATAATCATCACTTAGAGATCACACCAAACTGATTGGTACTTGTCTGTCAATACCACCACGCAAAGCTCCAGATTAGAGGGGAAATTTCTGAAAACTATTTTGATATTTGGAAAATTGTATTTGAATTTTATAAGTACTGGTACGGGTATGCTTTTATTTTAAGAATATGGTTAAGTGCTTTATATTTATTTTCTCCACATACTTAACAAAGGTTAAGTTTAAAAAGATATTCAAGCTACAGATTCTATACATTAGTATGGTAATATTCATGTTGTTATTTCTTGTTTTAAACATTTATTATGGTAAAACAGTTGTAAGTTAACTCAGTACTCCTTTAATTTGGTAAAATACCCTTTAAATTCAAACTTTAATTGAAAAATACACATATCTATTGCATCAAATATCATTTGGAGGTCTGCTATCACACCTATTTAATTTTGTCGGCACATAAAATCTTTCTTTTTTGTAAAGTTGCACAAAATGTTAAGCTGTGTTACACTTACCACTAACACTTTTTCAGATAATTAATTTTAATCATTAGGGTCTCATACAATTAGTAGGAATTTAATTTGCTATTTAAATTTTTAAATAAGTGTCCATGTATTGTTAATAAAAACTGGTTAGAACCTAAGACTTGGGGACTGAAAACAAAAATCAGTGTTATAATTTAACTGAAATTTTAAGTAAATGTACAACAAATAGATTAAATCATGAAAAGTGTCCGATTAAAGTTCTTTAAGTGCAGCCTTTCTTATTTTCATAACTACACTCTTTGGGATGATAATATACCTAGTTTTAACACTCCCATCCAATTATTTTTAACCAGCCACTGTTCTTTTTTTTCACATAATGCTAATTACTTAAAGAGCCTTGTGTTTTATGACCATGTTACATAATCTAATCAGCAAGACACTGATCTTATCAGACTAGGTCAGCAGGGGGTGTCATAAATATCCTTTTGAAGATAAGTAGTTTACTTTGTGAGAGATTAAGGATGTGGACCAAACTTGAACTTTGAAGGGTAACACCGGTTAACAGCGGCACCGGACGTAGTCACTTTAGACAAAGCCGCCCGTCTAGAGCTTGGGAATGCTATTCCGTTCCCCCTATTTGCAAGAAAAGTCTTCTAAATGTTGATGAAACAATATCTGGACGTTGTAGTAACATCAAATCAGAAATTGAGCCGATATATAACGACATGTTAAATTATATAAACATACGTGTGTTGTATTTTCTACAGGGTGTAGAAAAAATGCTATGCGTCTTTTTTTAGAAAGTCACGTGATGAAAACCTTTATAGCAAAATATTATTTGTGTATAAATTGAACTGTTACGTTATTTGATTCAAACAACTGTTCAGGATGATCCAATATATGAAATAGATTCAATCCGTTATATTGATTTTGTTGGTCAAAAGCAAGACATCGTTTATGTTTTTCTTAGAGACTAATGAATATCCGGGCGTGCTCGATTGGGCTGTCGGAACTGTGCCAGAATCAAATTCCGACTCTTCCACAGAATCTGCTTGACTGTTTCACTGCGCATGTCTGTACTTTCAGCAGACAGCGACAGTAGTAAACCAATTTTGTTTGGCGATTATAGTCGCCAGAGAATCCTTAGCGGGCTTCAGTTATCTTTCCTCCAGGTTTAAAATAGGCGGTATTCCCCAAGCATGCAAGTAAAGTACATACTGCTGCTGGAGATTAACAACACCAGTTGGTGTTAGATTTAAAAATACAACGAACTCGGAGTCATATTACAAGATGTATGTTTACCGTTATCACAGCAGAGTTGCTGATAGCAATTTGATGCCACTTAAATGTCGGTCACTGATTTATTGCCATTCATATGTTTAGAATGCATATTATGATGACATCTATATCTGTATTGTTTCGACGCTTGTAACCACTGCTGGCGTAGTGCGTCGGGGGTTTAAATGTTAACCATTCGAGTTGCACAAATACTGCACACTGTTTGCCATATCCTGTCGTTCAGGGCGACGTTTACACCTTCTAGATGCTGGTTTAATACAGTATAAGCTGTACCTCTTCTTTTCTTTTTTACAAATGCTTTATATTTACTCTTTAATCAAGTGTTATGTTGCATTATTGTAATGAGCAATAGGCTTAGTTGGTAAGAAGCTGGAGAATTTTTTTAAATAGATACAGAGAACAGGCTTGACGTAATCCAGAAGCCAATCAGAGGCCTCTAGTTTTTTGGTTTACAACAGTCGTTTATTTTCTGATAACGACGGAGAAAGAGTCTAAGAATCTGCCAAACGAGTGAGAATGGATGTCGGAACAGAATCATGATAGGTTTTTATAAAAGTGTTACATAATTGCATGTTTATTATATCTTTTGAAGTCTAAAGAACTCCTAATGGTCTTAATAAGCCATACTTCATAGTTCAACTAAGTTTTCCTAGTTTTTAGATCAGTCAACAAAAAGCAATATTTATAATTTACTGAAAAATAACACTTTTTCTGGTATTTATGTTGGTGAAATTCTTGGCATAGTACTGAAATGTAACCATTATCTTATTTTATGGCAAAAAAAAAAACAGTATCTAAAATAATTCAGTTTGGTGCAGTATAAAACACTGACCGATTCACACCACCTATTTCGATGGAATGGGTAGAACGCTGCCAGAACACAGTTCCGACGCACTCGATTGGAGCTCTCCCTGTTCTAAATGTCGGAATTTCCAATCGAGCACGCTCCGACTTTTGCGGGAAAGGCTGTCTGTAAACAAAAGTTTACAAAAAGCTAGTCGGTCATTAGCATACACTTTCAACCAGAAATGTATTCCAAAATCTAGAGTTCAACAACAAAATTTCGTCACTGTCCTAGGGTGGGGGGATGAGCAGCCTGACAGGGACTCAAATTATTAAATTTACTATTATGATCTTCAACAATTTCGTTAGAATGCTGAACTTAAACATGTAATATTGGTGGTTCTCGCACATTTTCCTGTTTTTGTTTGTTAGTTTTAATGATGTCAATTTCAGTGTATGCCATGTTAGATGACATTATGCGGGTTTCAAAAAAACTCATGTCCATGGATTGACTTTGAAAATTGATGAACACTTCTACCCATGTGTTAATTTTAAAAATTTCTTTCTTGTGGTATAAATCACCAAACACACGGTCGTGAAACAGCAGAGGCTTATAGTAAACGTGGAGATGTTTTAAACAAGCATTTAGGAGGAAACGAATGCACAGAACTTGCTTAATTGTCAAAATATTGTCTTTTAAAGAGAGATTTTGCTTTTTGCGCTTTCCAGTGCAAATGTTGCGAATGTTCTCAGAAGTTAACGGAAGTTTAGCGAAGTGAGGAGATCATTGTTTAAAGTAAAACAAAAAGGGGGGATCAGCGATTTTGCCATTTATTTGCGATTTCCAGTGCAAATTTGGTGAATGTTATCAGAAGATACCGGAGGTTTAGCGAATGTGACATGGCCATTGTTTAAAGTAAACATAGGAGATCAGCATGGGCAATATTTTTATCTAATATCATAAGTGTAGTCAATTGGGCGGCGCTAAGCTAAAAGACAGTCATCAATACGACCAATAAGCTGCGGACGAGAGAGATAAACGACTAGGATGGCCACATGAGGTTATGATTACACATTCAGCGTGGAAGCATCAATAATGATTTTGTTTATTGAACTTGTCTGATATCAATTTATAGGATAAATGGCGACACGTTACCTCAGTTACAAGTACTTTGTTAGTCAAGTTTGTTGAAATATAATTTCAATCCATAATTACACACTTTTGCATTTCACGAGCGCACTATTGAAATAACCTGAGATGCGAGAGTTTAAACCTAGTTGGTTTGATGACTACCCATGTCTTCATTAGTTATGAACATTACATTTGATCTTTTATTCGCAATTACTCATTTAGAGGGACATTTATATACATGTATTATGCTCTTTCTCAAAGATTTGCATAAAAGTGCCTCGTTTTGAGCTTGTTGCACAAAAACTCCCATGTTTTTTTAGATCTATCTATTTCCCTGTCCTTTTGATATCCAAGTTGGAGCTCTAATTACGATGCGGCATTTAATGTTTTTGATATGCTTTAAAGTCTTTCACAGGCTCAATGAAACCGAGCCTGTAATATTTTCACATTTTTCGTCTTCGGTGGTTTTCAAAGTTACCTTTTAATCTATTTCAAGAAAACAAAACTTAAACGATTGTTTTGAAATAGAAACTTGGTAACCATTCTATACGTGCTTCTGTATTTTTATCATTTAAACTTTAACTATTTAATTTATGTTACAAAACTTTCGCCGCCATAAAGTTCAAAACTTGCCATTGAATATATGCATTATTAACGAAATACGAATTGATTTATTTTGATTCCCATATTCCCTCTCAAAACCGCATATATCTATGCGTTCTCTTCTTGGGGTCTATAGTGAACGGTTGGACTCGTCGCAGTTGCAATCCAAATTGAGTTTTACTTGTAAAAGATTTCCGGGGATGCCCGTTACCCCAATGACTGCTTCCCCATACACATATAATACAACGGATCTGATTTCGGTCTTGGGATACTAAACGATAACATTATTTTGACAAGTACAGTAAGGTAGACAACACAAGCACTATCATTTCTATGTAAGGGCGATCTACTAGAATATATTGCAAGGAATGCAAAACCAACCTATAAAGTAAAGAAAAAGTTGTTTTCGGAACAGTGGCATAACGACAATTTTTATGATGATAGATTAATTTAAATACAAATAGTGCTTCTTGAGTTCCTTTAATAGTTTTACAGAAAATCGGTCAAACAAAAACAAAAGATAATAGCAGCATAAAGCTTAAGTGAAAGTAATAAATGCATCAGCATCCTAATTTATTGTTTACTGTCTTTTAACTCTCGTCAACTTCAAGTTTGACGAGATCTGCTGAACCAATTAAAACTACATTTTATGAATGTTGGTAATGAATACTGAATATTTTAAGTGTGGCTTTTCTCTCAATGTACAAATAAGTATCAACTGAGGAAAGTTCTATGGTACCTCTTTGAGCATTCGCGTTAATGTAACATATTCATCAGATTCGCTGGTGCTTAAACAACGTAATTATTTCTACACGTCCTGAAAAAAAAATTACGTCTACTAGAGACATGATTATTTATATTGATGCCTTTAGCCCGTACACGTATTCTTCATGTTTCAATAAATCAAACATCAGCCGTTCAACTTTGTTTGCATGCTTTAAAGTAACAGAATTGTACCATGTTTATATGTTCTCTTGTTTATGTTTGTACATACAGAGAAATGTAAATGGAAATAAACTTGAAACTTGAAACATCAACTAAATTCACAAATAGTTTGTCAGATACAGTCTGTGTGACTTTGATCGACAGAAAACTGCCCATATCATTGACTTACATTGGTCCAAAAGTAAATACATGAACGACTACATACCTACTTATTCTTTTAATTTATTTGCTAATGACCGACTAGCTTTTTGGAAAGCTAAAACTTGTTATACTATTAATTTGATGCTATCAGTGTAGTATTAGACGATTAATTTATTTATTTTCTCAACTGAAATAAGTGCAAGTGAAATGTTGTTGTTTTTTCAAGCCAGAGGAAAGTTGAAAACAGATTAAAAATGATATTATTTTCTAATGATTCATTTTAATTGTAAAGAAACTTCAAGAAGCAGAAATCTAAAAATAAAACATTTTTTCAATAGAACAATTGATTATTTTGTAACAAAATTCCTTTCTGTATATTTGAAGAAGTTTATTTAGCATACTGGTTTACTTTTATTTTATAGTTTTGGTATAAGTGGTAAAAGAAAAACAACCTAAGATGAAAAAGAGAGAATATTTAAAGAATATAAGTTTGAATTTCTATAATGTAATGCACTTTTCACTCCAAGTTGACAGAACAAATTTTATTCTTTAGTGATTTGTGTCAAAGCAAACATGTCACACATATATATCAACAATGTAAGTTATTGCAAAAAATTTGCAGAAAAAAGACTTTAACATTTAAAAGAACAAAAATGAAAATTCAGCTGATCAGGATCTGCACTGTTTGTTTTTTTATTACTGGGTAATTGAGTTTTTGATTGAGATGTGACCAGAGTCGGTCCAGATCAAACAGAATGAGCCAGCTGATCTGGATCTACTTCGGTAACACATTGTAACAAAAGGCAAATATTAAAGATGATATTAGAGATGGATTAACCCTTTATGTCATATAATTATATGAGATAAAGGGTTAATCATCTCTATTACTTCAATCAATGGATATGGCTCATATTCCATGTGCAACCAGGATGGATGCAGATCAGACAGCACATCCAAGGAGTCTGATCTGAATCTAGACTGATGGCTTCTTGTTCATCTGATCTTGTTGTTTTTTATTCTGAAAACAAACTTTTAACACCTTGATCGGTAATATCCAGGCTGATCTGGAGCTATAGTGTTCACCCATGTGATTTAAGCTGTATTTTTGAGCTGAAGGTTTAACATTTTGAAAATAATCCAGGAATCCATTGCTTTTGTACAGGTTTTACAATTTGATAATCTGATTGTTTATCATTCAGGAAATATCAAAAGTTATTTAATATTTAATTTGTAAATGGACCAGTGCTATTGGTTTGTGTAAAAAAGCATCATTATGACATTATTACATGTTACTAAAATAAATGTTGTGACTACTGCATCATAGATAAATAAGTGCTTAAAACATAATATAATGCTTCACATTCATGACCTTATGCATAATTCTTTATTTAATTTTAAAAATAATAGGAAATAAATGTATATGATTTAACCCATTCCTCTATCTTTAAGCATATTGATGCATGAGCGACCTTTATAGATCCCAGATCAGCTGGCACATCTGTGCAGTCTTATCAGGATCTGCACTGGTCGCATTTTGGTCAGAAATAACCTAACGAATCTTACAGCCAACAGTTCAGATCCTGATCAGATGGCATGGATGTGCTTGCTGATATGGATCTACACTGTTCACCCGCGCAATAAAGATGACACTGTGTCTATTGAGGAAAGGGTTAAACAGAATGACAAAACAGTGAAAGTAAATAATCACATGCTTAATGACTGAAATGAGAATTACTGATACATGTTTAATTTTTATTTAAATACTTATGTACTTATGGCACTTTCATCCCCAAAAGCGGCACTTAGGTCTGGCACCGTTTAATAAGTGGACCCCACTTATAATTACATAATAAAAGTTTCAAGAGTTAAAGAAATGCAAATTTTACAGATTTTGTCTTATTAATATTTTCTATATGTTGTTGGTAAAAATTTAAGTTTATCAAATTTCTTAATTTTTGAAAGACTAAGTAAATTATCTTTGGAACTTATTGCAATTAATACACAAAGAAATTTCCTTTTGTTACTTTTATGGTTTTATCAGCTTGTCTGCAAAATGTATTTGATTAAGTGTCAAGCCACAGACTGATTAGGGTTTTGCGGGTTTTATGTTTGCATATTTGTTACATTGAATTTTATTTGTTGTTTAAGAAAACCTTTATTTTTTTAAAGAATAATTTTGTAGAATTAAGTCAGTCTTTATAGAACATAAGCATAATAAGTAGGAAAATCAACTTGGAAATTTGATACTTCATTTTAAGTCTTCAGAAAAAATATTGAAATATTACTTGGACAATTACATGTATATTAGGATAATATGGAATTTTAAAATACTGGATACATAAAGAATAAGAACTATTTGCTGTGTTGTATTTGACTTCATAAAGTATTTATGGAAAGTACTCCTGTTGCCCTCTGCTAAGAAACTGGCAGAGTGGACCCCTGGACTGAGTGAATGTTAAGGAGGTGTGTCTATACATGTGCATTGAGCTAATTAATTTCCCAACTTCCTGGTCAGCCTCTTATGCTGAAGTAGACCCATTGTAGACCCCTGACAAACAACTACAACAATCTCTCTCACTTCCGGTCGCAGGTCACTTATAGACTTTTGCATACATGCTGAGACAATGCAGAAGTTTTTTTCTTGTATGTTTTTTATTTAATTGGTGAGCAGGTCCATGACTTCTCCCTAAACAAGAAACTTCTCTGTTCTCACAACCTAAGCTATTCCCAGCCTATCTACTCAATAGAATAAGGCTGTTATCTATAGGTGAACAATGTAGATCCAGAACAGCCAGCACAGCTGTGCCATCTTGTCATGATCTACACTTCACTTTTTGATTCAATAGATAATTTCTAAGAAAATAAAAGTGTAGATCCAGAACAGATAGCGAGGATATGTTATATTTGTTAATATTACACCTTTTTTATCATACATTATAAAGCATAGGCAAACATTTCAACTTTTGTTGCCAGCAGACAGCAAATATATATATTCATGCATCAACTTTGTCTTTTCACACTTTTTAAACACCTTACTTCTTTTTCAGGGCAACAAGAATGAGAACTTGTAGAGTTTTATGAGGGGATATGGAAACTTCTATTTCGACACGTCACCCAAAAAGAAATCCAGTATCACTAAACATCTTGCAACTGTCGAGATGGACTGTGTTGTACAACAGATTTGATTATTATCAAAACATAAAGTGAATGTCGCTATGCTGACTTGTCCTGTGAAAGTATTTTGTTTTAAATCTTGAGAAAGTAAAAGACTTTGAAATTAACAAAGCATTTTTGAAGATACTGAATACAATCTTAAAATTTTGTAAAGTTGTCAAGAATATTTCCATAAGCCAGCATCCAGTGGAGCCTTGTACATCAAACAGTCTAAAGCATTATTATTATGGACACATCAAGGCATATTCTCCATTCAGCAAGAAACTGCTTAATTTAAGCTACTGATTGAAGTCTCCTCTAAAGAATACTACTTCCCAAGCAGTACAGGAACCTCACAGTCTTTCACTAAAACTTAGTTGCCAGCAAAAATAAAGCAAGAATTCTGTCTCAAGCAAAATTTTTGTGTTTCACATACATGTCAGTCAGCACTTTGCTGTAATGTCTCCTCATCAAAGCAGCAACCGTAAACTTAAGGATCCAGAGATCCAGATTTGCGAGTCTAACAGCAAACAGCAAGTCTTCATCCAATGGCAATCAGCAGCCAATGAATCGTTTTTAAAACATTTTAAAGACACTAGATCCAGATCAGCGGGAACATTCTGTGCAATCTTATCAGGATCTGCACTAGTCGCATTCTTGTCAGAAATAACATAATGAATCAAAAAGCGAACAGTTTAGATCCTGATCAGACGGCACAGATGTGCCGGCTGATCTGGATCTAAACTGTTTGCCCAAGCAATAAAGGTGTATCTATTGAGGAAAGGGTTAACCCTGTGCATTTACTCCATAGATACAACTTTGTACTATGTACTTTCAATGTTTTTTAGCTTGATTATTCAAAGAATAGGAATGTGACTCTCTAGGCAACCTGCAATGCTATAAGCAAGGTATTTCTGATATGATGACATGTACTTCTCTGTTGTTTTTGTGATATTAATTTTTTTTTCTAACTACTGTTTGTATTGTTATTTTCTATATCAAGATTGAATATGAAACAAATCTAAATCTATATGCAATCCTGATGTTTTTACATAAAAATGGGATTTAACATTTTACTACATAGATACGCCTTTGTTGCATGAACCAACACACTATCAGCGAGCACATTTGATTCGGATCAACACTGTTCGCATTTCTTAGTTTATTTCTAATCAAGATGTGATCATTGCAGATCCAGATCCGACCACATATATAATGTGCAGGCTGATCTGGATCAACACTGCAAACTCTTTTAAGCCTGTAAACCAGTATGCGAAGTAAATGGTTAAACATAGTTATGTAATGTATAATTTACAGTAAGACTGCATGATCTGGTCTTATTTGAAAAGGTTCTTTTTTTTTTTGTTTGCCAAAGACAAATAGTGATAATGGGGATGCCATGGTTAACATCATCTCACTTTGATCACTATTATTTGGTACAGACGCCCATATGATCTGCTAAGGATATCTTTAAATAAACACAAAAACACACACACACAAACACAAAAACACACACACACAAACACGAGAACGGGTAGGTAGATTCTAATTGATATAATAAATACATATGAAGCCATTTTTCGGGCGAAGATATAAAAATAGATGAAAAGGGAACTTTGAAAGCCACCGAACACGACAAATATGAAAGTACTGCAGGCTCGGTTTGATTGAGCCTGTTCATGGGCAGTAATGGAAATGCTTATTACTGCCCACGCCGCCTAGCCCCGGGTTGAGCGCAACTCAGTAATTACACCATTAAATAGTACAATTTCGATCCATCCCAAACGATGGTATGCATATGGCGGTGAACATGGAACCTTCAATGAGGTATTTTCAGATTAATACCATTCCATGTTCAGCGGCGTATGGTCCCCAGATAAAATAATGGGTTTGCCCTAAACGAGAAAACAATGGGCGGAAGGAACATCCGTGTGTTTGGGTAAAATATTGGCTTTTTGTTTTATTTTTAACATATGTCAGCTGGTGTCTAACTTTCACTTATGTAAAACGCGTATGAGTGTGTTATTCAGATTCTGAACCGAACAAAAACATGCTTACCACTTCCACGCCAAACATTAAAGGTGCTTGAACATAAAAAAATGGCTTTAAAGTACCCATGTAAAGTGCAAATGCCGCCGTGAAGAAATATATGCAAACACTCGATAATAGTTTCGCTAAAATAGGTCCAAGAACGGTATATTTTGACTTAAAACACAGTTTTAAGTCACACAATTTTCTATTTTCACTTTGTAAACAAACAATCTTTTTAGTTTATACATTCAATAACTTTTTTGTTTAGGCCTCTAGAAACATAAGTTAAAAAACCGAGTTGAGCTTACACATCTGGCCTCCGGGTAGGCGTATTTATATTACGATAACATTGATATAAATCTACTTACCAGGTCAAAATATCTCCTGAAATGCACCAAAACACACAATTTTCCGCCATTTTGTTCCGCAGAGAACATGTCCCTCACTTACTTTTCCAAAAAAACCAAATACGTTGGACCCCCTGATGACAGCAATGACGTCAACAACGTATATGATCTGGAACTTGCATTGCACAATGTTTAGGCCCAAACTATACACGTCATCCGAACACATAAGAAGGTGTTAGCTTGCTGTTACAGGTATTCAAGCTATAAGTAGGCATACAAAGTATTGAGTTAAATGATCATTTGTTTCTCATCACTCATCTAACAACCATCATTCACCTCTTATTGTGGCACCCTGGGCAAAACAAGTTGCTTGTAAACCTTATCAGACGTCTTTAATTCAATATTCATGGCAATTCTATCAGCTGTTCAGGTGCAGAAACCAGCCCAAACATCTATGAAAATTAGTATTCCCAAAACATTTAATATTACTCCCAGTTTCTGACAGCGCACTCCATATAATACTCTGTTAAGAGGGTTTGGAGTATTTGTCAGATTCAGATTCTGACATTTCCTTTTTAGCTTTGATCTCTCTTAAATGTCAATCCAATCAAACGGCTTTTTTATCATTGTGTTCAGTTGATATTGTTGCAATTCAATGGATACACAATGTTTTTTTGTGGTGAGTGGTCCTTCTGTTTACAACATTATTGTTTAACAATTTAACTTATCGTATCACCGACTTTGTTTTTCCTACTGACTTTGACTTTGTCCTCTTAGCATCTTAGCATTTTAAATTTAATTAACAGAATTAAGATAAAAACATCAAACATATAAAAATTAAACTAGGCCAACACGAAATTGCGGGGGGGGGGGGGGGTAGTTATGAGAAAGTTAATTTATAATATAATGGTATTAATCAATATTAATGTATTCATATTGTCCTTGTTTTTGGGCCAATGGTAGTTGATATTGATTAATGCGATTTTATTATTTAACAAACTATCCACTTTTTTAGATTTTAAAATTACAAATTTACCGATCTGAAGAGATGAAGTGTCAACTCTGATTTAAATGTCTGGCAAACTTCAATCAGTCTACGGTAGTGACCTAGCTGATATAAGCTTCCAAGGAGATACATAAATGCAGGTTGATTTGTTTTGAATACAAAACAACCTGAACATTACTACAAACTGTGGCAGCCAACACTCTAGTTCATCCAGTCTGAATTTGGTTTTTATTCAAATATATCCAATATTAGTTTACTTTTTGACAAAGTCCATCTATAACGTGATTGTGACATTAAGATT